>JBAMBO010002848.1:0-27051 GCA_037044535.1 Lordiphosa magnipectinata
ATTATCCGCCAGATATTAATAGACATTTGTCAATTACTAAATCCAACATAAATGACTCCAAATTCATCACGATAAACAGATCAGACAACAAAACTTTTGAAAACGTATCACCTTTCCTAATAAAAACAAGAAAGAAAGTCGGTCAAGCCCGACTATTACATACTCTGCACCCTTAATGTCGCAGCTCGAATTTGGTCACGAGTCAAACGGCCAGTTAACACACAACGCACAACGCATCTCTCTCTATCTCTCTCTCTCTCTCTCTCTCTCTCTCTCTCTCTCTCTCTCTCTCTCTCTCTCTCTCTCTCTCTCTCTCTCTCTCTCTCACTAAGATTGCTGCTGAACGCAATGCTTAGGTTATGGGTGGGGTGGGTGGTGGGTGTTAACTGACCGTTTTTTGCTCATAACTTGAGTATCGTTCATCCGATCTTTATCATTCCTTCAGCTAGATATTGAGTACTAGATATCTCTAGAAAGTACGAACCATCTATCATCAAAACTGTAGGAGATATAACGTTTTTTCCAAATTGCGGGGGCGTGAGGGGGCGTGGCAAAAATTGAAAATAAACTTGATCTGCGTGCAATCAAGACAATAGGAGTCTACATTTCAAATTTGGTTGCTCTAGCTCTTCTAGTCTCTGAGATCTAGGTGTTCATACAGACAGACGGACAGACGGACATGGCTATATCGACTCGGCTGTTGATGCTGATCAAGAATATATATACTTTATATGGTCGGAAATGATTCCTTCTGCCTGTTACATACATTTGCACGACTTTAGTATACCTTTTTACTCTACGAGTAACGGGTATAAAAATCGTGGCATTGTTTGAGATACTTTATTTGAAAGTTGAAGAGTTCTACTTTCCGATAATATCATAGGGAGTCAAAATAAAATATCGGACTCCAAACTAAACTAAAGTTACTAAAAATCTGGACGTGATGGACCATTTCCGAAAACTGATTCGTGTTTAGCAGATGTAAATAATCTAGAATACACTACCAACCCTTCAATTTTCTGAATAAAGTCAAATTTTGATGCCTTGTGTTGATTTTAAAGTAGATTCTAGTCTCAATCTGATTGAAATTCCATATTTAAATCTTTAATAATTTCAAGAATACAATTTACATCATTTTTGATGTGTATTCATTACATTTACTATTTATTTTGGCTTAAATTGTAGACTTCTAGAGTCTGAGCCAGGGAAAATATTTTGGGAACATCCCACTGCTCAAGCAAGCTCGCGCAACCATCTTGTCATGGCTATTCCCAAAATTATGTGTGGTCTTACTTCGCAGAATTTTTGAAACTCTTTTAATTTCTGCGTCTTTTTCGGGCTCCATGCAAAAGAGCCAATTCCAATAAAAAAAGTGCCAGTGCACCAACAGGAAAAAAAACACCATTTTTGGTGCAAAAACAGCAAGTGTGGCAACCGTTTGTTTAGATCTTAAGTTCGTATTCATAATGTGCTACACTTACCAAATTTTCTAAGTTAGCAGATCATTGTTAACCAAATAAATAAATACCAGCGCTTAGCCCTTTTTATGCCTGAGGTTAGCCTCACAGTAGCGACTGATTTTCTTGGGGCGTTTGGAACCTTACCACGTACACGTAGTCTTATAAGACATAAGAGCCTAATGTCTTAATATCTAATGATTAGACATTCTCAAACAAACGAATTAAGATATCGAAAGTTAATTAAGCAGTCGCTGAGATTCGAGTAATGAAAAAAACGGCGGTGGATGTACCCAAAAGCTAACCACAGCAGACAACCAAAAGTGGAGGGACAGATAAACCACCCTTATCCTTTGGTTTGATTTCTTATGTGACCACACAAACCAAAAACAGCAAAAGGGAGCACGAAAATGAAATGTAAGGATATATCTCTTCGAAAGTTGACAAAAGGCACTATCAGCAACATGTTGTTAACCCAATGACATTGCAGCCATGTGGGTAAGGTTCAAGGTCAAGTCGGCGTTGTTGGGTCGCAGGCGATTACGATTTGCTTTAATTTATTTTTATTTCCAATGTTTAAGGCGGCACAAACATTTACACTAATTTCCTCACACACATATGCACATTATTTACACTCATGTAAAGTCGTGTTGGTTTTTATGAGGCAAATGCCCGCATCTTTCGCCATACTGAAGAGCGATAGCCTCCATTTACAGCTCGAATTTCCGTTAGTTTTAAGGGCACGAACGTGCGCCACATATGCAACTTTGTTGCCACATTCGGCCAGGTCATAAAATAAAAATTGCGGACCAGAACTATTTATGCCCAGAAAGCTATTTCGTCTTCCTTCTGCGTCATATCAATTTATAATTAATTTAACATAGTCGTATTTACTAATTGATTGAATTGATACTGATTGATCACACCACAGAAATTGTAGACAAAATCAAAGTAATATAGGACTCTTAAATTAATTAAGAGAAATTAAAAAAAAAAAAAAAATTATCACAAATATTTCATTTGCCTCCTGTGAGGGTTGAACTCACGACCTTTGGTTTACGAGACCAACGCTCTACCACTGAGCTAAAGAGGCGCCGCCTATGTGGCGGCCAAATGCTGTATACAAGACACGTCACTGAGCAATGCAATCTCTTAAGACCGCTGTTTTGCTTAAAAGAGAAACTGTCGTAAGAGAGTGAAAGAGAGAGAGAGAGCGACGGATCTTACACTCAGAGCGAGTTGATTTGCGCAGCTGGAAGAGAATTAAGCAGCAAACAAATATTTTTGTGGAACCATAGAATAACAAGCGTATTGTAAAATCTTTGGTGCAACAAAACAAAACCAAATTAAGTAAAATATTTATTTGTTTAATAATTTTTGTATAATTATGTATTAAAAATGTTTACAATTGGCTCCACATATAACTTGGGCTGTTAAATACACAGAAATAGGCCAGAATGTTTAGATGCATGTACATATGTTGGCTTAGTAGTTAACAATAATTATTATAAATTATAATTTTGAATAAATTACACATTTTACAAATATAAAAAAAAAAACAACTCTATAAGTATTGCTGCTGCCTCCTGTGAGGGTTGAACTCACGGCCTTTGGTTTACGAGACCAACGCTCTACCACTGAGCTAAAGAGGCGACGCGCAGAACGGCGCAAAATACCCTTTATAAACCTAGAGCCGAACGCGTCATACAAAATTCGAGCCGATCATGCTTGGAAGTGGCAATGCAAAGGGTGATTCATTAAGAGTTTTTTTTTCCAATATTCTTTTTTCCGATACCACAAGTGACTTGTCATTCTGTCATCTTATTATACTCTGTACCGAAGGTACATAGAGTATATTAAGTTTGTGCAAAAGTATGTAACAGGGAGAAGGAATCGTTTCCGACCCTATAAAGTATATATATTCTTGATCAGCATCAACAGCCGATTCGATATAGCCATGTCCGTCTGTCTGTCTGTCCGTCTGTCCGTCCGTATGAACGAAGAGATCTCAGAGATGGTAAGAGATAGAGGTTTGTCATGTATGGGGCATATATTTCTTATACTTGCAGGCAGATCAAGTTTATTTTCAATTTTTGCCACGCCCCCTCCCGCCCCCGCAATTTGGAAAAAACGTCATATCTCCTACAGTTTTGAAGATAGATCGTTCGTACCTTCTAGAGATACCTTGAATGTAAATATTTATCGATTTGCTGAAGGAATGATAAAGATCGCATGAACGATACTCAAGTTATGGGCGAAAAACGGCCAGTAAACACGCCCCACCCCCCCACCCATCACCACAGCATTCTATTGAACGGCAATCTTAGTGAGAGAGAGAGAGAGAGAGAGAGAGAGTGAAATTTAGAGATGAGCGCGTATAACTCGTAAGCAAATGCGAGCTGCGACGTTAAGGGTACAGAGTATGTTACAGTCGGGCTTGACCGACTTTCTTTCTTGTTTTTGTTAAGGACTGTTTCACAAATCATCATGGAAAGACTCACACCACAACTATGTACGTACGTCTCCAAATTAGTCAGCTTTATTACGAAAAATCAGCGTTCTGTGAAAAATGTTTTACGTGCACTACGAGCTACATTTGGTGTGCCTCATCGATCTTATCGACCCTTTCGAAACCATCGATAAATTTGAGTCTCAGTGTACGTTATTGGATAATACGCGACCAAATAGACCACATCCAGTCCGTAGTGAGAAGAATATGGCGGTTGCAGAGGAGAGTGTGGCTGCAGACCGTGACCTATCGATTCGACGCCGATCTCAACATTAATGTTTATCGTATTTGACAATTTGGCGAATTTTACTCAAGGATTTTGGTTTAAAGGCTTACAAAATCCAACTCGTTCAAGAATTGAATGATTGACTTTTTGTTACCTGAAATTGAAACCCTTGATGTCGGCGACATTTGGTTTCAGCAAGACGGTGCTATGGCACACACAGCGCGCGAAACAATAGCTTTATTGAGAAATCATTTCGGTAAGGAGCCGCATTCCGAACCTGTCAACTGGGCGCCTAGATCATGTGATATCACACCACTGAACTTTTTCCTGTGGGGTTACGTGAAGTCAAAAGTCTTCGTCTATAAGCCAGCTACGATTCAAGACTTGGAAGCCAACATTACTTGCGTAATTCACGGTAAGAGTGTTCCAAAACTGGAAATTATCTTTAAAAAGTAAATGTCAGAGAGAGTTAATTCAGCTCATAATAAAGATTCCACCATCCAATTCCAATTTTTTTATTCGACTCTCAAACTTTAGATAATTAACTGGGAAAATATTTGTTCTATAAAAAAACAGGTACTAGTTGAGTTTCCTAAGAAGTGCAGCCGCCCTGCATGCTTTCTAACTCCTCCTCATATCCACAGTAACAAAAGAACTCTTGCATATCGGATGTTCGAAAAAATAAAAACAGAGGAAAAAACAAACAATCATCCATTTCTACACGCTATAAATCAGGGAATGCGAAAATAAAGCAACGTTATCTTTCTCTGAGCTGCTGTTGTCGACTGATGGTCAGCAACTGAAAAGTTATTTACTCTCTTGACACTAGTCGGGACATGCGTTCGGCTCGTCGGTTTTCTGTCGGTTTCTCGAGGAATCGGAATTACCTAAAATTCTGATTTCAAGAAACTTATAGAGAGTTCAGTTGACACATTTTCCCACCCAGAAGCTGAGGAAAAAAAGCAGAATGACAAAATCGCCATTTCGAAACGGCTTCAATTTCGTAAAATTTAAACCGAATCAAAGCAGAAATTGGAATGCAGTGTTAGGAAGTACCTAGGTACATACCTAAATAAAATCACTACCTCGGTATTTCCCAATTTGAGTACCTTTTACCATACCTGGCTCGTGTATGTGAAAATATCTAAATGGTATTTTTTATGAAATTTCAAAATAATATTGCAATGGATTGATTTACAGTGTAAATTCTACACTGCTCTACTTTCTACAATGTAGAAAGTTTCCTACTGCTTTTTTCAAATTTGTTCAGTATAAGAATACAAAAAAAAAAAAGTTTGCCAACGTTGCCTCCTGTGAGGGTTGAACTCACGGCCTTTGGTTTACGAGACCAACGCTCTACCACTGAGCTAAAGAGGCGTTGTGAGACGGGCTGCCAAATGCCATACACAAAACAAGGCCTGGCATGAGAGAGAGAATGAATGTGAGAGTTAGATAAGCGTTGAGAAGCATGCGCATTGCAGGCAGAGCAGTGGTTAATGCTTGGACTTATTTCATTTTCGTTTGCTGAAACTTGTTAATGGAATGAAAATTAAAAATAAATAAAAATTACAGTAATTTCTATTAATTAATACAATTTAATTAATTAATATAACTGGTGAAAACGTAAAAACAGCTGCAGTTGACAAAACCAGTTTTCAACTTTGTCGTCAAACATTATTTGCTACTACAATAATTAAGTAAGTTCTTGTGCTGATAAGATTGCTTATTTATCTACTACAACTAGCTGAAATGTGTTTATAATGCATAAGTAATTAAAATAATTTAACCAAATTTAACAACGAAAGATTTCGATTTGACAAACTAATTCGAAATTTGCAATATAAGATTTTTGCCAGACTTTATTAAGTATTTGGTCATTCAACAATTCATTTTTATTTAACTTTGTGAGTTGGAAAAGACTTTCTTTTGAATTAACTTAATAGGAAGACGATTTGTGGAAGGAACTCGAATAGAAATTTAAAACAGGGTCAAATTCAATGGTTCAGCTGTATACTCTAAGAATATATAATATGGTCTAAGTTGATTGAAATTTGGCAAGTCGAGTTAAGGGTAAATATTTTAACAACAGTAGTTACAAAAATTAAACAAGTAAGAAAGTCGGTCAAGCCCAACTGTTATAGCTATATTCTCTGTACCGAGTAGCAGCTGAAAGCTTTGTGGCATAACTTGAGTATCGTTCATCATAGATGGCGCCACTATTTGTTTTCTAAAATTTTTGTTGAGGGATTTTTAAAACTAAAATAGATGGCGCCACTACTGTGACCATTTGGAGCCACATATATATACTTTATAGGGTCGGAAATTATTCCTTCTAACTGTTACATACTTTTGCACAAACTAAATATACTTTGGGTACCTTTGGTGCAGATTATAAAAAACTAAAAGGCCCATTGCTACTAGACTCTAGTAACTAGAGCTAAGTGATGTGCGAACTAGTTGGATGAACTGGATCCGCCACGACTATTCCCCCCCACCAAAATGATGCGTTGAGTCGACTGGCTTATCACTCTAAATCAGACGCTTAGACGCTAAATGCAGCCTTGTAACTCTATATGTTGTGTATGGTTCCAGCGTTCGGAGGCTCAAGAGGTTGCTTGACTGTTTGTTGCGCAGGAACTTGAGATCCATATGTTGTTGAAATGTTTGAGTGACGTGATTTTCGTAAGCTCAAACATGCAATGAATGTATTGACGTGAAGACTGTAGCTGTATGGCGTCGGGTTGACCGGACATGTGTGTTGTATGTCTGTGGCTGATGTCGTATGGGCGAAAACAACTTTTTTTTTACAAAATAAATCGTTATATATCATAAGATTTTTCAACTGAAACTTTACACAAAACTGTAAGAGGGTTGTTTATATCCGAGATGACAAACATTGTTTTTGAGATTTCTAAGCTCATTTCAAGGTTTTTCAGTTTTGTTTTTATAAGATTACAAGATTCTCGAAAAAGAGATTGTCAATCTAGATTTTAGATGGTGTATTTCTTGCTCAATGAGGTAAATGACTGAAAATAGCTACGTCGTAAAGTTGTACCATCAGACGGGCCATCAAGCAGGGAGCAATTAGACTAATTGTCGAAGTCAATAGCTATTGACCCAGTCGACAGTACAGTTAAGAATGTTTTGCATAACTTGCTGACTTCTTGCTTTAGATTAAGAAAGACAATGTTGTTTCCGAGAGCAACATCCTCAGCAGCCAAACCATCGTCGTCTGGATCAAGTTGGTCGAAATCGTGGAAATGTTGTTGGCCGGGATGGAGCATATGGTGGAAGAATCGTTCCATTTCCACAACCAAATAGAAGCTAACTTTGAGAGGAAAGAGAGAGAAAATAGCTCCCATAAAAAATAATCGTACAATCCTGAATGACAAGCAATATATAAGAACACTTTTCGCCTGAATTAATCCACATCTGCTGTCAGAAATTGTTCTTAATAATATGAAATATTGTGGCAAAATACAATATTTCTGATTATAAAAAACTATGAAAATGAGAGAAAACTAATTAAGCAGCATCTAAACCAGAGATGCCCAGAATCAGCTTACGGCCGCGTGGACACCAACACAATTTAAGAAAATATTCGTGGAACAACAAGAACCAAAAGAAATTGAAAGAGAAAGCCGATTTTAGTTTCTGTGTGTGCTCTCTGATTCACACGAAATCATTCGCCGCGAACAACAAAACATTCGCTCGGAGAGCAAGAGAAGAGAGAACACATATAAAGTTATTAGCCATAAGCTTTGCGTGAGGGCTATACAACAGCGAAATCGATTTTCGAATTCAGCATTCCAAACTACACTAAGAAAAAGTTCTAGTAGAAATGTTTTTCTTTTTATTAGAATCAATCCATCAATAACCATTCCCTTGCTCTTTGAGCTATTATTAAATAGAGCGCCTAATTTTGTAATTTCCAAATGTCAGTTAGACGCCTGACGCTATATCCATCATAATCAAGCCATGTCTCGTTAGGTCGTCCAAGGCACTCGCATCACATCACTCATTGCCATAAACAAGCCGTACGAAGAACTCAGTGCTCCAGTCGCACTTTTTCTGTGCAATATGTGACCGACAAAGCGGAAATGCTTTTGTGGCAGCCCAAAATGGTAACATTTCCTTTTGCCAACACACAGAAAATAAAAAAAAATTGAAAATGGCCCCCAAACTTTGATTCAAATTTCTCTAGTTCTCTGGCACAATAAAAGCCATTCACTATTGTTTGGCCTTGGGTTTGTTTCAACTTGAGCAGCCAACCCAATGACAAATTCAGTTGTCACATAACACACAATTGCTGTGAACGATGAGTTCCTCCTTTGTCGTGGGTGGACAAGAGCTGGTTAGAGACCGACAGATGTGCGCGATATGTGAGTGACAATTCTATTAGTTACAAATTGAGCAGCCGGGCCAACCAGCTAACCAGTGAACGAACACGCAAACGAGCTATTAACACCCGCCGTAACTAGTCCCATAAACAAGGGTTCCTGCAACAGAGTAATATGTGTTTAGCTGTATGCATACCCACTATGTTTGTGCGGTATGAAGTCATGATATTGTCATATATTCCACTTGTTCTATACAAGTTATGGAAAGCCTGTTTATTTTGCCAATTATTAGCATAAAATTAATTTAGATAACTCGTTATAGAGCGGTAAACGGACCGGTTAGAAGTCAATAAATTGTTAGCGGTTTAGTTCTGTTCAAGCCCGAAGCGAATCGGTTGTAAGAGGACCATTTCCGTACCGGTTAGCAGACTTAGTCAGAAGTTATAATCTCTTAAAACTATCGATGTAATTAATTGGGGAATTTGGAATGGTTCTTTTCAATGGTGTACAGAGGTTTCAAACCAGAGGTTCGGTTCATGACGTGGATTTTTAGGCTTAACGAACCTCGGGTTCGATTTGATTTATAGCCTATTTCCCCTATAGCAATTATGTACATATTTTCACGTATTATCCAAAAATATGTAACATAATCTCCATAGGAATAAAAAAAGGAAGTGAGTGTCATGGGATGCCTGGTAGGAGCGAAGCCCTTTACGACGATAATTCTTATTGTAAATTTACCTGTTAAGTCACTGCAAATTCGCTGTCAAGTCACTGTAAAGTTACTGTCAAGTCAATGTCAAGTCACTGTCAAGTCACTGTCAAGACACTGTCAAGTCACTGTCAAGTCACTGTCAAGTCACTGTCAAGTCACTATCAAGTCACTGTCAAGTCGCAGTCATGTCACTGTCAAGTCACTGTCAAGTCACTGTCAAGTCACTGTTAAGTCACAATCAAGTCACTGTCAAGTCGCTGTCATGTCACTGTCAAGACACTGTCAAGTCACTGTCAAGACACTGTCAAGTCACTGTCAAGTCACTGTCAAGTCACAGTCAAGTCACTATCAAGTCACTGTCATGTCACTGTCAAGACACTGTCAAGTCACTTAAGTCACTACTTAGTCACTGTCAAGTCACTATCAAGTCACTGTCAAGTCACTATCAAGTCGCTGTCATGTCACTGTAAAGTTACTGTCAAGTCAATGTCAAGTCACTGTCAAGTCAATGTCAAGTCACTGTCAAGTCACTGTCAAGACACTGTCAAGTCACTGTCAAGTCACTGTCAAGTTACTATCAAGTCACTGTCAAGTCGCTGTCATGTCACTGTCAAGTCAATGTCAAGTCACTGTCAAGTCACTGTCAAGTCACTGTTAAGTCACTATCAAGTCACTGTCAAGTCGCTGTCATGTCACTGTCAAGACACTGTCAAGTCACTGTCAAGTCACTGTCAAGTCACTGTCAAGTCACTGTCAAGTCACTGTCAAGTCACTGTCAAGTCACTATCAAGTCACTGTCAAGTCGCTGTCATGTCACTGTCAAGACACTGTCAAGACACTGTCAAGTCACTGTCAAGTTACTGTCAAGACACTGTCAAGTCACTGTCAAGTCACTGTCAAGTTACTGTCAAGACACTGTCAAGTCACTGTCAAGTCACTGTCAAGTCACTGTCAAGTCACTGTCAAGTGACTGTCAAGTCACTGTCAAGTCACTGTCAAGTCACTGTCAAGTCACTGTCAAGTCACTGTCAAGTCACTGTCAAGTCACTGTCAAGTTACTGTCAAGTCACTGACAAGTCACTGCCAAGTCACTGTCAAGTGACTGTCAAGTCATTGTCAAGTCACTGTCAACCCACTGTTAACCTCTTTTCCCACCATCGCACCCTACCACTCAACACACCCAAACACCCTCAACTTATCAAAATGTGTAGAAATCTTAAATATTCGTGTAGATTTTGCATATTTTTTTTCTTTGTGTACATGGTTTTTTAGCCACGTTTGAGTCGTTTTTGCCTTGTGAGCTGGAGCGGAGCCTTGTAGAAAGGTCCACGGCTTGCTTGCAAATAATGTCGTGTAGAGAGGCTTCACAACCTTTTCCAAACTGTCGGATTTTTTTTTCTGACTCCTTTTTTACAAATATGGAGCTTGGTGACCTCATCATAGGCGATCACAGTTCGTCAGTTCGTGCTTGGCAAAGTGATGAAGCTAGACTACAACGTGCGACTGTTGAACGACTACGTCGTTTGGGAAATTAAAGTTTGCCTGGAGAACTAGATGGACTATCATAAAGATTTGATAGATGCTGGACGGAAAGCAGCAAATTTGTTTTTGTAAGCTTACGACAACGCGCACACAGCATCAATTCCATCTCTTTATTCTGGTTGTTGCTCTTTACATAAATGGGTATCTACACTGCCCAAATGACACAAATACTGAAGTATCAATCATATAAGACTGGCATCACTACGGATCAACCCGGTCAACCTATCCCAATTACTAAAATAATTCTCTTGATATACATTAATACCAATCTTCGTTCCAAATAGCCTTTAAAAGTTTGATTTTAATTCGACTTATCGCATAAACATTACATAATTTCCACTCTGGTGTCATACCTACTCTTCTCTCTTTCTATTTTCCGTGGTTAAGCACAAACCGAATGAATTACGCACAGGCGACGGGCAAATTAATTGCCACTAATCAAGTGATTTGAATTTTTCATGCGAAGACCTCGTAAAAGGGTTCTCTTGGTCTTCTCTAAGTTCGTTGTAAAAGGCAGCATAAAACAATTTATGGCGTTTTATAGCATCACTAATTACACGCAAGCGTCAGGACTGATTAATAGCCATCAAAACTGAAATTGGTGGCTGATGGAGAACTGTGTGGGTGGAGATTCGGATGGGAACATTCTGGCATATGTTCATTGATTTTCTTCACTTGTGTATACACACGCATTGCTGATAAATGGGTCTAAACGACTGGATTTATGTATGTGGTCCAGCCCAAGACAGAGAGCAGCAGGAAAATTAAAGAAAAGGCTCGAAATAACGCCCCACAGTCTTTGGGTCAAGAAGCTAATTTATTGCAGGCTGCCCAACGAGTTGGCATATTTGGAGCTTTCCCCCCTCCACCCCCTTCGTTGGGTAGTTGTTTAGATGCTGGTTTTCGTCTTCATTTGGGGTTTGATTTTTGTTTTTTAGGGACGAGTAAATGTTCATTTGGCTGTGGAAATTCTGTGGAAGCAACAAGAAAACTAATATTCCAGTCCTTTTGAGTTGTTTGAGGTTTGTTTGCGATTCTTGGAATGTACAAGCTAAAGCTATGTTGGCATCAGTTGCAATGCATTTTAATTTGAAAGTTCTTTAAGTGATTTGTGGTTAAAGTACTTAGCCCATACTTGCACACAGACCAAGAAGAAGAAATTTTGAGATATTGCTTTAAAATAGATCTACACCAGGTGTACACATGCCCTATACTCACGCCGCGCATTCGTTGTTGTTTTCCACATAGGGATAGCTTTATAGCTTACGACTAAGCGCAGTGCAGCAACATCAAATGAATTCACTCTTCTCTTTCTCTACTCTACGAGTGGAGAAAAAATCAAGTTAATCGTGCTTGATATCGAGCAGTTTTTATGTCAAAAGTACGGTAAGATGGAATATTCTTGGATCCGAGCCGAAAATACTGAAATCAATTATGAATATTTGAGATTTAAATTCTTGGTTTTAAAAATTAAGTGGGCTTCATATCAAGCATAGATCTTCTTGGTTGTAAGCATAATAATATTGATTTCAAGCATAGATCTTCTTAGACTTAAGAGAGGGAGAGAGGAGACACGACCGACCAAAAACACACCACCACCTACTTTTTTCTATGCTGTAATTAATTTTCAGATACCATTAAGTCTGAACACACGGACGTCGCCTGAGCCCACTCGACTATCACCCAGTAGCAAAAACCTGGAGTCAAAATCATAATTAAGAATGTAAGCAGTTTGCACTTTTTCACCTAACAATCAACAAGGGCCGTGGTCGAGTGGACATGACATTCGCTTAAAAAAATCGAGGTTGTGGGATCAAGTCCCCGTAGGAGCATAGATTATTTTTTTATTAAACTTTTTCTTCTTTTTTTTATGATTTTTTATTATTTGAAGTGTTTTAACATTGGCCGTGTTCACCAGCATACGTCAAACATGAAAAATCATACATCAAACAACATTCATTCAAAAAAAGTTCCCTGACTTATGCTGAACGGCTTTGATGGAATTTTTAGTAAAAAATAGTGTTGAATTTTTCTGATTTTTTCATCCATCACAATCACAAAAGCCAGCAATCATGATTGCACATCACATTCGTTCACCACAACAATCGAACTAGATCCGTCGATTTTTGTTGTCACCGATTTGTGCTGGTGAACACGGCCATTGTCTATATTTTATACAATCAATTTTTCGTCAATAACGCACGAAAGTTCGAAGTCGAGATCAATTGTCTTCTCGACTTCAAGCAGTTTTCGCCTTAAAAAATCAAGAAGAAAAAAATCTGAATTGAAGCCGATTTCAGTCTCTCCAATTCGTGCTAGATTTTTATGGGTGTACACATCAGCAGGCAATAATCGGATTTCTCTTTCTATTTCTTTAGATAGTTTATTGTTGATTTTTTCTCATATATTCATATTGATATCTAATATAATTTCCGTGTGAAATGGCAGTATGTCGCTATTCACAGGTTGATTTTCATGTTCCAGCAAGAGCATCAAGTCTCAGTTGTTCTGCAGCCGATAGTGCGCAAAGGTTCTTCGGCTCTCTGTAAGTGAGCGATGTGTGAGCGAGAAACTAGCCTTGTGATTAATATTGAGCAGATTCACTTTCAAATGGGTGCCGCAAATGCTCACTGGCGACAAGATGCGCAATAGTGTAACTATTTCAATAAAGTTCGAATAATTGGAATTTTTTTTAAAGAATTAATGTATTTCGATTTCGTAGATTTCTCTTAAAGTATTCTGTGAGCTTTTGCTGTTTTCTTTCCTTCTAGCTTTCGCTTTTTTACCTACCTTTCGCGTATCTATATGAACCTACATAGAGTACAAATCAATCGATTTCTACTTATCTAATTTAATATGACAGGAAATTAGTTAGTGATTTGTTTAATTGTTTAGTAACCATTGCACTTTGCCCCCATTATTTTGTTGAAACATAAAGTGGTCTCCCCCCCCCTCCTCTTACACACACACACACCTAGCTGGTAGCACACACAAACTGATGGAAAAACCATTAATGTTCGTTAGCACAAAGCAAATCGACAATTGAGAGGCGTAGAGCATGGACGTGACATGTCCATGTCAATGTCCATGTCCTGGTTTTGCTTGCAGTTTGTTTTTGCTTGTTTGTTCTTTTTGTATGTTGTGCGCTTGATGGGAACCAAAAGAAGACAAAAACAGTAGTCAAAAGCCGAAAGCGCACCTGGTAATTTCATTATTCAAAATTTGTATGAGAGCTGAAAGAGAATGACCAATTGACTAACAGACTGACGACTGACTGGACTGGACCAGGACCAGGTCCACACTCTTTGGCAATTTCCGGTTGTTTTTGTTGTATGTTTGTTTGCTTATTTTCACTTTAATTAATTATAGCAGGCCCCCTTCCCTGGGCATCCGGCGTTTTATTGCTCTGCTCTATTAATTGCAAATTTCATGCATTCTCTATGGTAATTTTCTACTTGGCCAGACGCCCGCAGCTTTTGTCAAATTGTTTTTCGTGCCTCATTAGTCGATTGCTTTGCTTTGCCGCCTATTTCTATCTCTGTTGTACTTCACGGTAATTCGTAATGATTTTTGATTATTTTTGCAATTAAATTTATGACCCAGCTATAAATAAAAAAATATTGCGTGCGACTACGAAATGTTATTAGCTGTTGAAAGGCGTTTAATTTGTATTTAACTAACCGGAAATGTATATCGTTTATTTATAGAATTATGCGTGCTACCAGTAATTTTTATTATTCCAGTGATAAGGAGGGGTAGGAGATCTTAATCTAAAAAATAAATCTATAGATAACACAAGGCAACAAAATTACACTTTTTCCAGTATAATGAAGGGTTGGCGGTGATTCTAAATGAACACAAATCTGTTTTCAGAAATGGTCCATCATGTCGAGATTCTTAGTAATTTGAGCTAGAAGTTGCCTATTTTGACCATTTCTACCCAAACTATCCCAAACATTTCTACGATTTTTTTCAATGAAGATATACCATTTGTAGTAATTGCATACGTTTTCACATAAAATCGAATATGTTGGTGCTGCCCCAAAGTATGCAATGGGTGTTATTGAAAATTTTCGTTGAAATTCTATACAAATTACTAGCCTGTTGTACTGTTTTTGCAAGGCATAGCTTCGGGCAGTAGGCAATTTTGGTATTTTATTATATGTATTCAAAATTGTATACCTTCGCTAATCTTACAATTCTTTGAAACAGTTTATTTCAAAGTTAAGAAATAGTAACTTACGATAATATTAAAAAAAAGTTAAAACAAAGGTATAGGTTCTCCACAAAACGCGTCTAAAAAGGGTAAAAAATGTTATTTTTAGCCGCTTTAAGCTCAAATTACTATAAATCTCGACGTGATGGACCATTTCTGAAAACAGATTCATGTTCAGCACACGAAAATCAGCTAGAATCACCACCAGTTCATCTTGTTGCCCAGTGTAATCCATACTTTAAATGAGCTCGTTGCACTTTTTAAAATTACGAACTACTTGATTATCAAATTCTTTTTAGTTGGACTTTTATAATTGTTATTATGACTTTGAATTTTCAGAAAAAAATTAATTGAAAATTTTTGTTCTTGAATCATAGTTGACCCAGGTACAAAATTCTTATTTCAAGAGCAATTTTGCTCAATTCTGAAATACTTCAATTCATTTATTTAATTCTTTCAAGTCAATTTTCTGAAATGCAAATAACCAATTAAAGACAAAAATTTGTTCAACTATGGCTTGGAACGCTGAACTTTCAGAACAAAAAACGGCTGGCAGAGTTCTAGGTCATTTGGGTAAAATTATAAATATATAACTATATATAAAAATGGGGTGATCTCGACCTTAGGATTAAAATTTCAAGTACGAGTCGTACTAGATTCTACTTGAATTACGTTCGAAGAGATTGGAACAATCTTAAAAGGCTTGGCCCAAACCGAAAATGCGGATCCTACTTGAAAATCAAATAATCCTGACTCGAAATGGAAGTAAGTACGGAATTCCACTGTCAAAGCGAAAGAGCGAAAAGAAACCGAGAGCAAGTTCGAAACTAAAAGAGAAAAGCGCTCTCAGGCTATATGGGTACATGCTGTGGTTAGGTTTTAACGACGAAGCCGTCTATGTGATGGCATTTGTTTACACACACTAATGTACATTCGAAATGACTGAAGAATGGAGATGTATTGAGCAAGTTTTTGACTTGTCTTAACATGCGTTACATCATGTTGTAATCGATTAAACGATTGATCAAATAAAAATTTTAAAAAATGTCTGAGTGTCGTTAACAGCTTTGATGTGAAACACGATGCTAAATTTAAGGGCTTAATTTCAGTATCACAAGCACTCTCAATGGTACATAAATCAGCAATGGCAATCTTTCAAAAGAAGAACACTTACAGGGAGTAGAAACACCAACAACAAGATCACTTGCTGCGGTATTTCCTTCTTTTTTATACCCTTGTAGAGGGTATATTGAAATTGTGCAGATGTTTGTAAGACATAGAACGAAGCATCTCCGACCACACAAAGTATATATTTGCTCAGCATAACGAGCTGAGTTGATATAGCCATAACCGTCTGTGCGTCAGCCCGTCCGTCTGATTCTATGCTATCTCCTCCGTCAGTTTTAAAGCTATCTTAACCAAACTTTGCACGAAGCCTTTTGGTACAAAGAAGCTGCACATTTGTAGGAACCGGCCGGATCGGGTGACTATAGCATATAGCTGCCATAGAAACCATCGGTCGAAAATGAAGTTTTTGTGAAAAAACTTTTTTGTCTACTGAAACTATTTTTAAGTGTAGTTTGGATTGGTGATCTCAAAAATCCATTTCAAAATTTTTTCACGGCTCTATTTTTATACTCTGTACCGAAGGTACATAGAGTATATTAAGTTTGTGCAAAAGTATGTAACAGGGAGAAGGAATCGTTTCCGACCCTATAAAGTATATATATTCTTGATCAGCATCAACAGCCGAGTCGATATAGCCATGTCCGTCTGTCCGTCTGTCTGTCCGTATGAACGAAGAGATCTCAGAGATAGTAAGAGATAGAGGTTTGACATGTATGGGACATATATTTCTTATACTTGCAGGCAGATCAAGTTTATTTTCCATTTTTGCCACGCCCCCTCCCGCCCCCGCAATTTGGAAAAAACTTCATATCTCCTACAGTTTTGGAGATAGATCGTTCGTTCCCTTTAGAGATACCTTGTATACAAAATTATTTATCGATTTGCTGAAGGAATGATAAAGATCGGATGAACGATACTCAAGTTATGGGCAAAAAACCCACCAACAACCACAGCAACATACCCTAACCGTTCAACACAGGCAATCTAAGTGCGAGAGAGAAAGAGAGAGAGAAACTAAGAGAGCGCACCGCGTTGTGCGCGGGGTGTTAACTGGCCGTTTGACTCCTGAGCAAATGCGAGTGTAAGGGTACAGAGTACGTTATAGTCGGGCTTGACCGACTTTCTTTCTTGTTTTAAATATGAATCAATCAATTCATAATCGTCAGATGGTGTCAAGCAAGATATGAATTGAAAGGTCATTAAATTGTCAATAATAACGAAGAAAATTGTTTTCAAATCGGTTTAGAAATTTGAATACAATTACCAAAATTATTTTTAAAAACATCGATTTTTTGCTCGAAAATTCAAGAAGTTTCATTGATAATCGCCTAGGAAAAATATAATATAAAAAAATTCAAAAAAACTATTTTTATTTTTTTGACTTAAGAATCGCACGTTTACAAAGATAATAAGGTATTGATGAAGAAAATCTATGAATAAAAATTAAAGCTGGATCAATTTAAGTGAAGGAACTAATAGTCAAATTTGAGTATTTTAAGTGTTTAGAAATTTTTTTTTCTATTTTCTTTATTTTTTGGTCAATATTAGAAGTGGACGAATAGCCACATCAGAAAAAAAATTCCAGAACAGAACAAAAGTCGAAGCAAACGAAAATTCATTTTTAAAAAATCTCAAAAACACTACTTTTTTCAGCACTCAATTGCTCACAGCTCCTGTATTTATTTATAGATTTTGTTCATAGATTTCTTATTATCTTCGAAGATAATAAATTAATAATAATAGAAAAAATAAAAAATAGTTTTTTGATTTTTTAAATATTTTTCCTAGGCGATTGGAAACGAAATGTATTGTGTTTTCGAGAAAAAAATCGATTTTTTTAAAATATTTTGTATTATTGTATAGAAACAACTCAACCAATTTGAAAATAATGTTCTGTGCGATTTTTGACCATTCAATTACCTTTCGATTCATATTTTGCTTGGCTCTATCTGACTATTATAAAGTAAGATATGACTTAAAATGTAAGTGCACCTACCGAAAAAATGAAATAAATTCATATTTAAAAAACGGAGCCATGAAACATTTTTTGAATCGATTTTTGAGATCTCCAATCCAAACTAAACTTAAAAATAGTTTCAGTAGAAATGGGTCTTTTTGCCTGTAAACTAGTATAAGTATTCTATGCTTTTACATAATTCCACCAAATTTGATCAAAATCGGTAAACTATATAGTATAACTGAAATACAATATATAGTTTTGAAAAAAAGTCTTAATAGGAAAAACTTTTTTGTTTTCAATGCTATCGTTCCTAAACTTGTTACTAATCAATATTATCGGCTTCCACACTATTTTGGGGAGTTTGGTCAAAATCTGATAAATATATCGTTTAGTTGCCTGGCAAGCAAGTTTTAAAAGTGGCCCCATCCTTTACTGAGTTTGGGAAATAACTCAGCTAAGAATGTTCGACGAAAATCATTTAAAACCCTAATTTATATAAATTATACAAACTGCCAGGGTATATAAACTTCGGTCGAGCGGACGTTAGCTTTCCTCTATTTTTATTATTCTGCCCCGTCGACGAAGACATAATCATCTCGGCTCACATTTTCTAAGGGACTGCTCTTATACTAGACATGTCAGGTTTCATCCACGTCTCTGTCAGACACATATTGGATCGAAGCGCAGGAGATTTGGACAGGAAGGTGTCCGTATGCGGCATCACAAAAGGCCAAATCCGTATGTCCTAAGTTGGCAAAAATTATCAAATTTTGTGTGGCCAGTTTTTTTGACGGAACTGTGCGGATCGAATGCCTAGAGCCCATTACGATCAGATAGTTAACTAGTGAAATTTGTTTTTTTTTACTTATCTTATATGTTTTCACTTGGTTCAGCCAAATTTCAAAGTCGGTTGTCCTCTTTGAACATATTCTTGTTACGATACCAGAGTCTGAGCCATCAGCTGCAATAGCCTGCCCTCTGTAATGAACACATTTTAGCTTAATGTAAGACCGATGACACGTCCTTCTTTACTCACAATATTTTAAATTGTAAAAACCAAAAGCAGCTTCTTTGATTTTTAAATTATTCAAACAGTTGCTCCTTGGTGTGACCTTCCAGTGTCCTCTTCTTCGTTCGCGGTTTATGTCGGCGGCTGCAAGGCACAAAAATAATTAAAATTCCAAAGTTTGCAGGATTTGTGCATTAATAAATAAGTTGAGCTGGGCACTTGGAGACATTTGTTTTATACTCGGCCTATTTGGACTTTACCAAAAAAGCCACTTAAAAGTCATGAAGATACCGAAAATGCAGATGAAGTTAGCGCCAGAGAGTGATGGGAGAGGGTTGGCCATTTTATGGCTGCTTTGTGCCCGTAGGGTGGGGCAGATGCATTTGAATTTCTAATCAGTGCGTAGGCAGCCCATCCATCCTCTTCCCATCTCCCCCACCATACCATTAGCCATTCATTTTTGATGGCAACCAAATGGATTTGGCCATCATAAAAATTGTCCTGTACAATAAAGGAATACGAAACAATTGAAATCTGAAAGGCTTCCATCTGCTTATCGATTCAAATGCGGCCATAAAATGGCAAAATGTTATACCCCTTTCCGCCAGCTCGTGCGTCCAACGCACCGAGGAAACCGATTACATTTTTTGTTGTATACCTAATGTGCGTCATTTTAAAGTGGGGCGGAAAAGTTGCGAAAGGATGTTTGAAGGTCACACCCTTGTCTGTTCTAGGCCGATAAGCAGATGCTTTCGAGCAGAGCAGCAGCTACCTTCTATCTTACTAATTGAATAATTGAGTTCAAAAACTCATAAATATCGTTTCGATGATGATGATGACGATGCTGTGGCTCCATCATTATCGTCGATGCAGCGGAAATTTACGCCATTTATTTTTCGGCCAGCCGGAAAACCTTAAAATGAACATGACTGTGCACCAGGTGGCCCCAACGGGACGACAGGGACTGGGGCCATATTAAATGATTTATCGGGCCATGTCTGGGCACTGTGTGCGTCCTTAAATTTCATAAATTTCAGTCTCAGCCTGCGCTTTATGGCGAAATAAAGCAACAAAGTTGGCCGCGTGAGAAGGATCAAGTGGCAAGCGGCATTGGTGGTGGGGCGAGGGTGGAGAGAAAAGTCAATAAATGGAGCTGCCTTATTATGTATTACATATTGTGGTGGGTTCCTCCACTTCTCGGCGGTTTTACCAAACGTCTCTGGACAACCAATACAAATTGCTCTGAAATCAAACATGAAAGTTGTGAAAGCATTTTGTTGTTGTTTGTCTTTCTTCTTACTTTTTATTTTGTGCAATTTTGCGCCATTTTGCATGGCAATGAAAATGTAGGAAATACCGAACAAAGAACTCAGCAGGAGAGTGGAAAACTTAAACAAAACGGCATTGGGACTTAACTGATTGTAACGAAAATGTAAAGTAGTTGAATAAGATTTTGGTCATTGTGTTTGTTCTTTTGGAAAATTGTTGCGGGGAAATTGCTAGTTTTGTTGCGCTTAAATCGTAAGCTGACTACATGGGCAGTCGCAAAACTTCTTTTTCTGAACAAAAGAAAACATAAAGAGAATATTTTTAGGAAAGAATATTTCTAATTTCGAAAATCAACTAGAGGATAAGTATATCAGAATTCCAATTCCAGTAACATAGTGGGAAATGTATGATAAGCTTTGTAGTTGCATTGTAATTTCAAGTATGTTTTGTTCTTGGGTATACTTTAAGTAAGTACGAAACATGCTTTAATTCAGAATAGACAGTGGAACTTGTTGAAATAGGAACAAGCATTCTTGTATCAGTCAGTTTATTTTCAAATTGAAACAATAAGGATTCTTTTCACAATATTGTAGGTAGTGTTCGTACCTTCTAGACATTTCTAATGATCAGCAATTTTTGGATGTAGAGGTAGAGGATTGAATGAACATTGGGCAGCACTTCACACACTATTGTATACAAACTTTGGCAGGTTTTGAGTACACAGTAGTGGTATTCCTGAAAGAGAATTAGATTTGATTTAGATTTCGTGAAAGCAAATCAAAATCAGTTAACAGAACGACCCTTTTTGCGCACTGATTTGTGTTAGACTTTTGAACAGCTGTTAGTCTGACCGAACATCTGATTGACAATTGGCGCTGAAGTACACAAAGCAAAGTGCCTGGTAGACCACGGCTATTTGCAAAAATGCAGTCAATGGCCAATCCTTTTTAGAGAAGCGGTAGGCATTAGGGTTTACTCTCATAATTTCTATGCTGATTCCCTAACTCCGCCTTTGCAGTATGAGCAAAGATCTGGAGCTGGAAGATGCCGTCCAGTACTGCCACTGATGATAACATTGAGGTGGGCATTTGCGATTAGAACGAATTCAAGCGTCTCGACCCTGCATCTATCAAGGACCCCCTAAGTTTTAAATGCGAGTTTCAAGTCCAAGCTAAGCTTTTCTATCCGTAAATACAAATAAAATTCGGAATTAGTGTCTTTTCGAAATCAATGAGAAGTGAAACTTTATTTGAATATTAATTGACTCTAATCGCCTCCGCATAGCCCACACAAGTGTCGGGGTCGAAGATGTACAGGTTGCGATGCGGTGCCTCCTTTTTATACTCTGTACCAAAGGTACACAGGGTATATTAAGATTGTGCAAAAGTATGTAACAGGGAGAAGGAATCATTTCCGACCCTATAAAGTATATATATATTCCTGATCAGCATCAACAGCCGAGACGATATAGCCATGTCTGTCTGTCTGTCTGTCCGTCTGTCTTTCAGACAGTCCGTCTTTATGAACGCACAGATCTCAGAGATGGAAAGAGATAGAGGCTTGACATGTATGGGACATATATTTCTTATACTTGCAGGCAGTTCAAGTTTATTTTTAATTTTTGCCACGCCCCCTCCCGCCTTCGCAATTTGGAAAAAACGTCATATCTTCCACAGTTTCTATGATAGATGGTTCGTACCTTCTAGAGATATCTAGTAATCAAAATATATATTTCTGTTTCTGTTTATTTTCTATTTGCTGAAGAAATGACAAAGATCGGATGAACGATACTCAAGATATGAAACGGCCAGTTAACACACCCTTTCTCTCACTAAGATTGCCTCTCTTGACTCGTGAGCAAATGCGATGCGAGCAAATGAATGTACAGAGTATGTTATAGTCGGGCTTGACCGACTTTCTTTCTTGTTTAGTCACTACTTTGATTACCTCCTGGGCCCCAACGTCTCCCACAACAGCTGTCGATATCTGGGCAAAGAGCCTCCTTACTAAAAGCCAATGTGAACAGTAAATCATCACGGATGGTCTGTAAAAGTATAAGGTCCGACTCCCTGGTTTTGTAACTGTGATCGCGTTGATGGGAGGAACGAAATTGCTGAAGAATCCGAAGCAGAACTATGCCTGGACCATTGCGTTTCAACTTGCGCTGGTATCCCGGGGCAGTCTCATCAAAGTCCAGCCATTCCGAATAGGATGGATACTGCACTTCACGTTGCACGGGTGTTGACACCGTTTCGTATTTAGCATTCTCCTTGGGTTATGAGATTATCTTGTACTTGATGACATCCCTGAAAGGGGATAGAAGGTGGTTTTAGATGGCGAAATCATCGATTGGCAACCATACTCCCTCCACATATCGATGGGTCTGCATGGGAATTGTGAGCAAGACTTTTGCTCTGTGACCAGTTTGTCGTCATGCAGCTTCACAGAGTTGACGCCGGACAGGATCTTGGTTATTTCGGCTCCAAGTATATTCAATCCGTAGATGAGTATAAGGCCGCTGGTCCTTCTTCTCTTCAAAAGAGGCTCGTATGTATTCTAAATTGCATTAAATAAATAATTATTTCACAATTAAAACTTTAAATCATCCTGATAACTTACCTCGCTTGCCATTAAAGTCAGAATGTAAACTAACCAGAGAGCGGTTACACTTAATCGAAATTAAATATAAATCAACGCTAAGTCTTTTAGTATGACCATTACTTCCTCAATTTTTCTGAGCACACTGGACGTTTTGTATGGATCAGCTGTGAACAGCTGTTCGACGAAATCTTAATCAAATCTAAATCGCTTCAGTAATACCACTAGTATATACTTTATTCATTTCATAAGATATAAGTTCGTGGTCGATCTGCAAAGTATGTCCGACTTGTATGCAAAATTTCAACATTTTGAATTTTTTTTATTTCATATGAGCGCCGGTGTAGTTTCTAAAGCAATTATATAGTATAGGATGCATTTTGCTTCACTGATATTAATGAATACGTTGCATATTATAGCTTTATCAACAAAATGTGTTGACACATTCACACTGCCTTCATCCAGAAAAAAATCTGTTCAAAATGTAGCGAAAATGTGCTTTTGCTTTCTTAATAGTAGGTTTTTTCATATCCCGGGAACTATGGGCTTATTTAAGGAACGTATTTTTTGAGACCGATTTTCTAATTTTAAGAATATTTTGTGCTTGCTTTTGGAACGGATGGGGTACCGTTTAGGAGTGTAAGGGAGAGGGCAACACGACCACACCAGCCCTACCTTTCTAAGCTGCGTCTACACAGAAAAAAATAATTAAATGATCTGGGGCTCAATATTATATATTTTCATATCAATAAAAAGCCGATATGACACACTTGACATTGACCTGTCCGAAAATATCAAAGTAAAATTTTCGACCATTTCAAAATAATGTTCTTAAAGATCAAATTGATATTTTATAAATATATAATATTTTAAACAGAGAAAAATAATGAATAGGAAATGGCACTCTATTTATTTTCACCTAAGCACTATTATTTATTGTTTTATAGAAACAGAAAAGGAACGAATTTATAATTTTTTTGACCCCGCCTTGACCAGGGAATCAAACTCGGGACCATTTGTACATTACAAATTGGCATGGCATCTTACCGCACTGCGCTGTGGGGCATGCGTGTGGTCACATGGCTGAGAGCCTTCTTATATATTTCTTTACATTTCTTGAAGTTTCGATGTGAAACACTATTTGTCTCATTCCTTTTTCTCATTTTCTATGTTAAAATGTCTAAATTAAATGGATATCCTTCTGACCTTTTCTAATATCATATGACAAATTGATATTAATTATGGTTCAAAAGAAATATTTTAGTTTGGAAATGATATGAAATAAATGATAGTTGACAAAATGTCAAATTAACAAGTCCATATCAAATTGATATGGATCTTATTTTTCTTCTGTGTAGGTTTTGTAACCTTTTTTTTTGCCTTACCTTGTATGGGACTCGAACTTAGGACCTCGAAGCCTGAACATACGGACCATCATCTTAGCACAAACGACTATTATGCATGTGGGGGGACCAACCATATCATAGAAAAGAATAGAAAAAGAATAAGAATTTTTTTCTATTTATGGTGTTTAAACCAAGGCTGCAAACTTGTCAAATTTTGGTGAAGGTTCGAACCAGTGGTAAAGAGTATGGTATGGTGCGCGGAACGGTTTCTGTACTAATCGAACCCAAGGTTTTGTTTTGAGCCTGACTTCATAGATTGTTAAACTGTTGACCGCAACATTCGGTCAAAATTTAGACATTTATTTGATCAGGAGAACCCGTTCAGATTACCAAGCTATGTATATGAGTCGTCAAGTCGACTGGAGCACATTCCTTATTGTTATCATTCATAGGTGTTTTGAAATGTCTTTCAAAAGTGCCTGGTCTTTGAATTTTGGAAGCCTCACCTTCTAGGTTCATACCCAGTCAGCATTTTATAAAGTTTATGATCACATTCAAATCTTTTTCGAGTTCTCTGTCAAATTAAAATAGTCAAAAATTATAGTTTTGTCGGGAGAATAAGGTGCCCAAGCCGAAAATCTTAGAGTCGTTTATAGCTCATTTTTCTCATCTGGTTTGACTCTATTTGGGGTCATATTTTCAATCCGTTGCGACTCTTTTTCTAGTCGTATTTCAATAAATCACGTTTTGAGCATATCCATGAGTCAGTTGTGAGCTTTCTTTAAATCGGACATGAATTTAATCTCATTAATCTTCAAATGAGCTTAAAAAGGACTTATCAGGGCGAATCTTGTTAAAATGATCTTCCAAATGCATTTGCTTTCCCCTTTCCGACAATACTTAAGTTTTTCGTTCTTCTCGAAATAGCAATCTGGATTGGATTTCTAAAAAGCATTTTTAATTACCAACTCAAGCGGTTCTGTACTATATAGAGAAAACTAGAAAAAGATCTTAACAAATTGACTTAAATGATTGTTTTTTGTATACCCCCCGTTCGGTTCGGGTTCAGGTTCTCATATATTTGCAAGGTTCGTTTCATGGTCCAGTTGGAGGAACCCGGAAAACCCGAACCCAACCGGTTCTTTGGGATTCGGTTCAGGACCGGCCTGTAGCCTTGGTTTAAACATTGTAACAACATTTTGCAATAATAGAACAGCGATTATCATTATGACGGACGCGTCGGTCAATTTTCAAGACATGTTTTAAGAACAAGTTTTCTTAATTTGTTTGTGGATTTAATTTTTTGAGAACGTGGTTTTGTTTCAAAACCGGAAAAATTGAGAACAGCATGGGTATAAAAGTAAGAAATTTGTGCTACCTTTTAGAACTCCATTTTGTTCTGATTGTTCTGTGACACTCGTTGAAAATACTACCAACATTTCTACGTCAGGTCTTGTACTTTTAAAACCACTATTTTCAATATCCAGTCAAAAAATAGCTGACCCCTCTTTACGAAAACCTCTGGGTGTATAAACTAAAAACTAATCTAACTTATTACAAAACAACACAAGCACAACTTTATCATAAAAGTCAATTTTATGTGTTGGTGCACACACAATTGATGTATGTAAATTGCGCTCATAATTCAATTTTCAACCTTTCAGCAGCCATGGAACTTGCACTTTGTGTTTTGCGGTGGCCACACAATTTTAATTAAATATGAGAGATATAATTTAATTTCAATTTCAACCAAGCTCAAAATTAATTTTACATTTCTGCTACTCATAATTGGATGTCTGTTTCATGTATTTGCGATGCAAAATGGCGATTCAATTAGATTACCCTGCCAGGCTGAACGTCGATCTACCGGTTTGGCACGTGGCCAAAGGTAAAAAAAAAGTGCAGAAATATGCAGAGATTGTCCATGAAAGAGACACAAGTGAAAACCCAACAAAGAGTGTAATGTGTGGCAAATTGAAATGCAATCCAAGTAGAAAGGAAGATGCTGAGATAAAGTGCCATATATTATACGGTAGCCAGAGGACACCTGCAGCTGGCAATTTATTTTAAAGTATGTGGACATCTGAGTTTCTGCACTTTTCCAAATCCCTCACAAGTTTTGCTTTGAAACTGTCCAGGCAGCATACTAAATGTTGCAACAACAAACAAAAAAAAATCCGTGAAACTTTTCTAAAAGCAATTGTAACGAGAAACCAGCATGTGTTCCAATGTGTGTGTGTGTTTTGCTTTTAGATGAGTGGGGTGCACAGTATGAGTGCGAGAAACCGGACCCACGAGACCAGCGGGACATTTCGTAAAAACATAAAAACGGAATGGGCGGTACGGAATAAATTGAGTAAATTGCTGGTGGGACCCGGATCAAGGATTAATCTCGACGCTCCCGACAAGCAGGCTTTTCACCTTTTACACGTATGGTCACTAAAATTTAGTTATGGATAAGCAATCAAACGAATTTGCATTCATTCTTCATTGAACCATTTAAATCAGAAGAAATGAAGGAATAGATATCATTTCTTCCATACATTTTGCGATTTCATTTAACCCTTCAGTTTTGTTAGTTCTTAAAAATGATGACATTCGCCCTGAGTGTATTTGTTTTTTTTTTACTCGATAAATTTTCCTTTTAAACAGACTTTTTGCAATAGTTATATTCCGCTTTTTTATTTTTATAAGATGTTCTGTCGCAAAATATTTATCCATCCATAATATTTATCC
>JBAMBO010002849.1:0-18753 GCA_037044535.1 Lordiphosa magnipectinata
TTTTGCAAGTACAGGGCGCTGTCCATGGCTACGAAAACGGCCGCGAAATGAAAAACTCCATATAAAAACAAGAAAGAACGTCGGTCAAGCCCGACTATAACATACTCTGTACCCTTACACTCGCATTTGCTCAGGAGTCAAACGGCCAGTTAACACCCCGCGCACAACGCGGTGCGCTCTCTAAGTTTCTCTCTCTCTCTCTCTTCTCTCTCGCACTAAGATTGCCTGTGTTGAACGGTTAGGGTATGTTGCTGTGGTTATTGGTGGGGGGGTGGGTGTGGCTAAGTGGCCGTTTTTTGCCCATAACTTGAGTATGGTTCATCCGATCTTTATCATTCCTTCAGCAAATCGATAAATAATTTTGTTTACAAGGTATCTCTAGAAGGAACGAACGATCTATCTCCAAAACTGTAAGAGATATGAAGTTTTTTCCAAATTGCGGGGGCGGGAGGGGGCGTGGCAAAAATTGAAAATAAACTTGATCTGCCTGCAATTATAAGAAATATATGTCCCATGCATGTCAAACCTCTATCTCTTACCATCTCTGAGATCTCTTCGTTCATACGGACGGACGGACGGACGGACGGACAGACGGACAGACGGACAGACGGACAGACGGACATGGCTATATCGACTCGGCTGTTGATGCTGATCAAGAATATATATACTTTATAGGGTCGGAAACGATTCCTTCTCCCTGTTACATACTTTTGCACAAACTTAATATACTCTATGTACCTTCGGTACAGAGTATAAAAACTGCTAAGGAATTTTTGTGTGTGGCCGTTTTAAATTCGGTTTCTACCAATCGCGAGAAATTCTTACGTTTACCACTACGTCTTGTCCAAGTGCTGTTAACGCCTCTTTTTTGCCGTGACGTGAACAAAATAGGTTTTTATTCAAATTTGTGCTGCGAAATTGAATGGCCAAATTGAAAATGAAAAATGAAAAAAAAGATTCCTGCAGAAAGCGTCGCTTAATGGCACTTTCTATGGCGGGCAAGCTGAATTTAATAAACGCCATGAAAGTGAGGAGCGAGGTGCGGGACTTGGCGGATAAGCCCGCCAGAGAACACCGGCGGACCGGAGCACGGTCTGCAACATCATGTGACGTCTCCTGTCACCACAAACCATAAGCGAGGAGCTTAAAATCTATTTGGCCAGCATTCAAACACTTCACATTCCAGTCCCCTCAATCAGTTCGATTTCATTCGCCTCAACTATGTCTTCGTCTTGTCAGCTACCAGACCAAAAGGAAAATCATTGAACAGCCGCCGGTGCTCAATGATCGCGATAGTAAAACGGCCAGTGATGGGGACAGCGAACTGCTGGCCTCCTATCAAGCGGTAGTATAGCGGATAGTGCAGCCTAAAATGACCCCCTGAAGGTGACCGAGCAAAAGCGGATCGGGCAATGAGGATGTGCCCTACATCAGTGCCAATTTTATCAAGGTAAGAAATGGGCGAACGAAACTTCAACTTTATAAATCAATTCCATTTCCTAACGTTTCCCTGACAGGGCCCCGACTACGTGGCCAAGTGCTATGTGACCACCCAGGGACCGCTGCCCAATACCATTTTCGAGTTCAGCGGAGCTATATTTGCCGCCAAGTCACACATGCTACAGCAGTACATCCAGAAGATCATCATGACCTGACCAACTTTACGGAGGCAAATCGCCAAAAATGCGCGAATTACTTTCCAATCAATATGAACGAAATCTTTGCCATGGCAGCCAAGTGTGAGGTGTTCATTAAGTGCCGCTGCTCGGGACTACATCGAACTGTCATAATGATAACAATTAATTTATTATTAATTTTATTTAATAATAAAAATATATTAAAATAGCACATTAAATATGTTATATTCATAATCCTGCAAGTGTTGTTGTTTATAAGTTCGCGGGCATATTTAACAGCGCCAGAGCAGCGCAAGGTTTCTTTGAAACGTTTATCGACAGAGTAAATTGTGTTATCGTGGTATTAACATAGGCTTAGCAGACTCTGTTAAGAATCTGCGGAATGTTAACCTTTTCACAAGAAATTTTTTGGCGACCCGTGGATACCGCCCTTACGGAGCTAAGAGTTTGAATGTTACGCTTTACAGTCAATGTTACGCTTAACAGCACATTTGTGGAAACTATGTAAATTGGCTGTGGGCCTTATTGCGCATTGAGCAGCTGACGCAGCATTGAGAATGCACCACCTGCATCGATCAGATGGAGTGATTTTAGTTAAAAAGATTTTTAAAAAAATAATATAAAAACCATGGCAAAAAAAGCAGAAACGAATGAGTCCTTTGGCAATGTTTTCGCATTAAAAAAAATTTCTTTAATTTTGGCGGTGAAAGACCGGGATGTCATTTGGGATCTTTCCCAACCCAAGCATTTGTGAAGAAATGGCCGAGTTTTTACAAAAAATCAACTTGGCCCCAAAACAAAATACAGACGATCAAGCAGTGTGACCCACCGCCAGTTAAATTAAGAATTCCATAAACTTTAGTTTTCGGCGTAATTATAGTCTGTACCAAAAGGTATACAGAGTATATTAAGTGAATGATAAAGATTGGATGAACGATACTCAAGTTATGAGCAAAGCTAACTTCGTTTTCCAAAGTTTTAATACACTTGAAAAAGTTCGCTTCAACGGTTAGCGATTTCGACCAAACTTTGCAGATCAGCTTAAAAACACATTATATTAACAATGACCGAGTTTAAGAGCGCTAATATTAAAAACAAAAAAGTTTTTCTCACTAAAACTTATTTTTCGACCGAACATTTCTATGGCAGCTACAAGAAGTAGTCATCCGATCCGGACGGTTCCGACATATCCGACAGCGTGCAGTAAAAGTAAGGCTCTGTGCAAAATTTCAGCTTCAGGGGCTACAAATCGTAGAACAACTTATTCGAAATGGCTGTCTTGAGCATTCCAGCAACGCCAAAGTCTTTCCGGCCACTCATTGATCGCAGTGCGCACCTCATGCATTGAGAAATTGTCCACTGTTTGGACAAGAGCGCGCTTCAAAGACACAATATTTGGGTGTCCAGTAGAGCGGGCCATAGCCTCGAGAACGGACCACAGTTTGTGGTATAATGGATTCAGATCTGGGCTACCAACAGGCTAATCATCCGTAGAAATGAAGTTCGGTACATGTTTTTTTAGCCATGTTTGAGTCGATTTGCCTTGTGAGCTGGAGTGTAAACTTGTTGAAACCTCCACGGCATGTTTGCAAATAATGTCGTGTTGAGAGAAACGTCGAAGTTTTCACTCCTTTTTCACAAAAATGGAGCTTGGTGACCCCATCATAGGCGACTCTCCACCAAACCACTACATAAGCCGGATGGTGACCTCTCTGAACTCTCGGAATGAGTTCGGACACAGTACACACTCTACCGTTCTGTTTGTTGAACGATTCCTCTATGGTGAAAATTTTCTCGTCAGTAAACAGAATTCGTCTGTGCGGATTGTTCGCGCACTGGCGACGCAATGCTTTCGATTTTGTCTGGCGTTTTTGTTTCAATGCTGTTGTGAGCAAGTGGCCGGAGTGTCTTTTGTATGCACTGAGTCCCAAGTCACTTTTCTTATATGCTGATATTCATCTCACGAGACATGATTTTGTGCTTGCGCAGTGGATTTCGACGAATTCAATCTTTCACGGCTCTGATGGCTTGTGGCGTTCGTACAGTGCGCGGACGGCCGGATTGTGCGCAGTCTCCCATTCCATAAGTATCCTCAAAAAACTTCACGGTACGATACACAAAGTTTTGGGTGATTTCGAGTGATTTCAACTTTTTCGTAGCTGCATTTATTCAGGCCAATTACGACAACACGATTTTCGAGCGAGCCCCATTCCATGTTTGCAAATAGCTGACGCCAAAAACTTTTGATGCAGTAATGTAGCATAAATATCATTTGTCAAATACCCGTCAAGTTGGAGTGGATGCGTTCAATGGTTCTCGAGAACGAGTGTGTTCAATACGTGTAGCAAAACAATTGCGACTACTATAATCTAGTCGACTTAATTGCTTCATAGCCATGTTCGCCTTTTGTCTAACAATCTGCTAGCAGCAAATAAAAAAAAGCGCTTAATTGTTGCTGAGCTTGGTGAAATGTTTAGCACTTGCATTGAAAGTTTTCTGAAAGCCTAGTACTTAGACAAACTATATCGTCCGCTGGCGGAATTGACAGCTTATTCCGATGGAATATTTTAATAACAAGTGTGAAACAGTAGGTAACCGTGTTACCTTGTCACTACGCGTAGACGACATTTTTACCCTTTTTAAAAAAAAGTGGCTAAGTTCCTGCAAATTGGCTTCTGTCCCAGCCGATGGTATTGTCTCTGCGTTCGTTAGAGCACATTCTTTTAAAAATGTTGAGAATGTTGCTTGGGATTGAGATTTCGCTTGCAAACTGCTTCGTTAGCAATAGCTTTCCTTATCGCACCGATGGTCCTTTCCGTACGACACAAATACGGTCTTTGACGCTGATCTGTAATATTCCTTCATAATCAAGTGATAATATGTGCAGAGTGGAAACAAGTGTTTATTTAAGAGCTCTCATAACAGAAGAAAGACAAAATCTTGCATTGATAGACCCGTGGGACATTACAAATTGCGTACCTCATATAAATTTGTGGCCTTGGTGGTAAATATCGATTGCAAATTGGCGGCGCATGAGGATGATTTGCTGCGTTTGGCCAAAAATTAGCTTGTGCTGGAGATTATAAAGGACATTTGTTACAAAAGATTTTGTTGAGGGGAAAACAATCCATAGCGATGGAGTTTACATAACACTACTTCTTAGAAGCTTACTGTAACTGCGCAATACCATGACACCGTCATAACATAAATAGTTTCTTAAAGTTGGCTTCATCTTGAACTCATTTCTTATTTGCTTTCTGTACTTGAAGGGTCGTTGCCAAGCTGCAGTAAATTCTTTGCCGGATATGAGCAAAGCTAAATTTTAGTAGTTTTATTAATTAAAAAGGCCGAAAATATTTTTAACGTATTTTTATACAAATTCAGTATTTGCAGCTCCGAAGTTGTGTGTGTTCAACGTTCAAATTGTTGTGTGAAACTGTCTCTACAATAGGCAGCTGGACTTGAAGTATGAGACAGGCCTGCCTGGATGTGAAAATTTGTGTTTTGTTTTCAATTGGGTTTTTTTTTTTTTTGAATGGAAATCAGTGCCTAAAACTTTCTAAGGCTAAAAGCCATATTCACACACTCATAATTTACCAATGCAAAGTTTAACAGGGAAGGAAATTATTACTTACATCAAAGATTTGCATACATCCTTGTTCTCGTGCGGGTATATCGTGGCTGGGACCAGGCATTGTCGTTCGAGCCAAAGTGGAAAAAGAAGGAATAAGTAAAAGTAAGCGAATTGTACGCACACACACACACACACACACACACCGCGTTAAGGCCAAAGTAAAGTAAAAGAATTCCCAGGGAAAACTTTGCCTTCAATGAAATGAAATAAAATTGCATTACAAGGGGCACAAGTCGGAGGGTGCTGCGACGTGTGCGAAAACTTTCCCCCTTCCAATGGACTAAAGTAAAGTCAATGAACGGCATCTCGCCCACTCACATAAATTTGTTTAACCCGCACATGTGTCAAAGTTTTTTAACCCAATTTCCGCAATTAAGTTTATATCCATTCACCTGAGCGGGCGCCAGGATGGATGATGGCCAACTAAATCAAGAGAACAGACGAAATCTAAAAATGGCCACTAACAATAATGATGATGATGATGATGATGGCGAGACGGCCGTGTGGGTGTTTGGATTGAATGTGGTTGTGGTGACATGTGAACTTTAAACAAAGTATTGTGTATGCAGCAAGAACAGTTGGACAATGTGGATTGATTTAGTAAATAGAAGGTGCACTATAGATACAATGGTAAAAAAAAAAATTGCGAAATTCGGAAAAATTCTCATTTACGTTTAGATAATCATAAAGACGGGTAAACAGGCGGTTACATAGGAGATGTAGATCAAAAGGTCCTAAGATTATTATGAAGATTGGATAGATGGCAATTGAAGACGTGCAGATCAAAAACCACAAAATTTGCCAAACTTTCATTTGAATATTTACGAAAGTTCAGACGTCGGTAAATAAAAGGTGTAGAAATATTGTTCAAAATATTGGGAAACTTGAAAATTTTTTCATATGACTTAAAATTATTATGAAGATTTAATAGACGGCAATACAAAATTTCCAAATTTTTCATATGACCAAAGACTATTCGAAGATTTTAAAGACGGGTAAATAGGAGGTGTCGGTCAATTGGTTTAAAAAATTCGCGAAATATTCAAAAATTTTATATGAGTTTAGATTGTCATTAAGACGGGCTTATCGAAAGTGTAGATCAAACGGAGTTTACATTATCAAAGATTTAATAGTTGGCAATTAAAGACGGGTAAATAGGAAATGTCGGTCTATTGGTTTAAACAAAAAATTGAAAATTCGCAAAAATTCGTATATGAGCTAAGATTATCATGAAGACCAAATAAAATTATTTATGCATACAATTCCCTTTTCTAAATAAGTAAAAGAGGTTGGAAGAATAAACTAATTCTCAAGACGTTGATTTGAAACACGTTTCATAATGCTCAAAGCTACCTTCGAGTATTGAGCACACAATTTAAAACGTTGATTCAAAGAAGACCAAGAAATAAACCAAACATATTTTGAAAACTTCTCCGAGGACTAACATGTGGCGCTGATCAAAGCGGATGAATGGCAACCCATTTTATGGGATTTGATCAATAAAAAGCATTTCTATGCTAGCCAACTCCTGCCACACCGGTGTCGGTGAAACCTTTCCGGTATCCAAGGAGAAGCTTAGATATGGCTGGTATGCCTTGATATGCCATACCGCCGATGTGCAGACCATCTTAGGTGGTGGCTCTGGTTATGATTACGATAATAGTTCTGTTGCTCTTTGCTTCTCTTCCTCCAGCGCTACTCAAAATACGCCGCTGAATGAAACCTTGGCATTGCCTATGCCTTAGAATTGCATTCCAAATAATGCCTTTTATTTTCTATTGCAAAAACTCTTTAAATTTTCAAACATTTTAGAAACAAATTGAGATCTTTATTTTTTATTTGGAATCGGAACTCTGCATCTTATCATTTGCTTGAGCCACTGTCCCCATTTCCATTTCCGCTTCTTCTTCAGCGCAGTATTTTCCTGGTAGAGGACAACTGCTTTGCGGACGATGCGTCGTATACTTATTACTGAGGCTTGTACTGAGGTGCAGTTGGCTTTTAAGCCAGTGATGGCTGACTTGATAAATTCAAAAAACCATGGCATAAGAATTTGGACGGTTTTCGGTGAAAAACTTTCCTGCAATGCTGAGAGTGCTGCTACATTCAAAAGGGATAATGCCAAAAATGGTTTTTTACCGATACAGATCTACAATTGTGACGAAACCGGCCAGGTTTACAAAGGTTTGCATAAGAAAACAAACACAAAAGCTTTCGAAAAAACTGCTGTTAGACGCAAAACCATAAAGAAAAGGGTCAGCATAATGCCTTGTGTAAATGCAACAGGGTCGCATTAACTCGATTTGATGACTCGCGGCGTTATGTGTAAACAGCAATGAAGCCTGGAATGAACTCCCACGATCCGTTGTCATGAGTTCATTAAAACATATGTTTTCATCGATCGAGGAAATAGACCATTTTTTGTGAGAGAACGATATCCGAAGCGTAATTCTTGAAGTTGAAGATGAAAAAACAAATGCCGAGAGCATTGCGAACAAATACAAGCAATGAGATCTTGTTTTTGTGACGAATTAGAGAAAAAGCTGCTCTCTAAAGACTTAATTAATATTATTTTTACAAATAAAACTGCTTATTTATCTATAAATCACAAAACTTATCTACACCCAGCGCCACAAAAAAAGCCGCACCTCGAAAATTTATGAATTTTTGCCATCACTATGCGGGGATTTCCCTAAATGTCGATCTATGCTCATATTTTTTTTGTTGGGGGGTTCCCTTAAATATTCTTCACATAGATTCGTCATTTCAAGAGCTCAGTTGTCAAAATAACTTTTTCTAGAATTTCATTTTTGAAGACACCTTTAAAAGTATGCCTAAAGGAAAGCAGTTTAGTATTCGGGAGAAGGAGAGAATTATTTTATTATCTGAACAAAATGTACCAAATCGTCAAAAAGCAGCTCAGACAGGTTGTAATGAAAGTTTAGTGCGTCGATTTTGAAAAAAATATCGTGAGACAGGTGACGTGGAAAGGAAGCAAGGATCGGGAATAAAAAAATGCACCACAGCACGAGAAGATCGTATTATCATGAAAACGAGCCTGCAGGATCGCTTTAAAAATGCAGCTGAGATAGCATCTGAGGTACGGCAACAATTTGCAAAGGCTGTTTCGACCCGAACAATTCAAAGTCGTTTAAATGAAGTGGGTTTAATGGCAAGGACACCTGCAAAAAAGCCACTCCTAAATAAAAGAATTCAGGAAAATCGGCTAAACTGGGCCAAGGAAAAATAAATTGGAGTGATTCCGAACGGTCACGAGTCCTATTTTCGGATGAGTCTAAATTCAATCTCATTGGACCCGATGGCTCTTGCAAGGTGCGCCGTAGAAAGGGCGAACGACATTTGGAAAATTGCTGTGTGGGAACCGTTAAGCATTCACCATACATTATGATATGGGGATGCATATCTAAATATAAAACCGAATTAATTTCAATGATTCAGGGTATGGTGAACGCGGAAAAATATAAAGATATAATTTTAAGTGGAGTTGTGCCTAGCATTGAGGCAATAAGTGAGAAAGAAGATCCTATTTTTTAAGATGATTCTGCACCTTGCCATCGGGCTCCATCTGTAAGTAATTCAGTGAGCTTTTGTAATTAAAACAACTTAATCAATTAATTTTGACCTTCTTCTTGACGAAGATAACATTTTTGAAGGAAGAATTGGGCATTAAGATCCTAAATTGGCCCGGAAACAGCCCTGACCTCAACCCAATAGAGAATTTGGGCCCTTATGGCTGCGAAAATAAAAAAAGGAATCCTAAAACCATGGTAGAATTGAAGGATGTGATAGAAAAAGTATGGTTCGAAGATATCACTGAGGAATATTTAAGCGCTTTGTACAATTCGATGCCCAATAGGGTAAAATGTGTAATTAAAGCAAGAGGGGGTACTACAAAGTACTAATTTAAATTTAAAAAAAAAATTTACAATAATTTGATACAAAATATATATTAGATTATAGCAAATTAAGTATACTTTTGGAAAAAATCATTATTTGTGAACCTCCCACAGGCTGTTTTGCTAGCCGCAAAGATAAATTGAACAAGAATCCAAACGAAACTTAACTGGCCTAGGATATCTCATTGGAATTACTGTTTTGTACGTTACAAGTTCCAATTAAATTAAAGGTAAACAAAAAACAGCTGATCGACGTTTGGTACAATTTGCGACTGCTAGCTCAATGTAAACACCTAAAAGGTCGTAGCCCCAAAAAAAGTCGCACGACCGCAGTGTAAAATCCGGTATAACTCGAATATTCTCGGTAAATACAGATCGGATGTAGATCGGATGACAAATGTTAAGCGATTTGAAATCGACTGAAACCAAGTAGATTTCAATCGTACGGGGTTGCTTCCATTTAATCTAATAACTGAACACTTTTTTGTCAGTTCACTTATGGAGACATCGAAGCTTAAGTCTAGAGATTTCCAGGACAGCTTTTGCCAACCAATTCGCAAAAATCGGACTCTGAATGTGTCTTCTTCGCATTTTATGAGCATGCGACACGTTTCTGTTATTATAATACAGTCACTGAGATAAGTATTGATTTTTCGGTCTTTGATATGTGCAGAAGTGAGTGGAAACATCTGTTTATTTACGAGCCTGGACAGTTTATGGAGCGACGCCACATTTAATGAATGAATGCGATTTGATCCAAAAACTAGTCGTTAATGCAAAATTGATTGAATAAAGCTAAGCGTGGACTCTCTGTTTTGAGTGAATCATACATGTTTCCTACAGGCCTATCATTAAAACCTTCAAATAAGGAGCTCAAAAAGAAACTATAACTGGTTTTGAAAGTACACACAACAACAATAAATCAAGAAGAAACCTTAGAAGATCCTTCCCTGGTATCTTCGTACCTGTTCCTTTGCTGGCTGATGTTCCTTTCACCGTTTCTTCTTTCAAGCGGTGTTTGACTTAATAGCCGATTTATTGATCGTGTATTTTCAGTTAAGACTCTCCGCCCATCTCGCTCTTCAGCATACGTTCGACCACGATTCGCATTTTTTGATTCGTAAGTCACGGTTTCTTTAGCTTCCTCATCCGTGTCCGGATGCAGTCAATTGCAATTCAGCTTACGTGTTGTCCCCCGTTCTTTGATCCTTCGCCCATCTTACCAACATCATTGCAAAATGGTGAACAGGAAGGAAATGTTTTCTCACACCAGACATGAACAATAAAGTAACGCAAAAAGTGACCATGGAGGTGCCACAGAGTTGTAAAGTTCAATTTAACAGTTGGGTAAGTTACGAGTGTTGTGACAACTTGGACAATATATAGATTTGACCTAGAAACCAAGTCTCTGGTCTCTGGCATAATTTCATTACAATGTCCTCTCGGGTCTAATAAATAACAGGACACAAGTGAACGTACGTACGGGTATGTAACTCCGGGACCAGCTCAAGATGACAACGAACGAGGATGAGGATGGCTGTGCCCAAAAAATGGAAAGAAAAAGACAACGAGGCTGCATTAAATCTATGCTTGTTTGTTTTTCATATGTATTTGCAAACAAGGACATGCTCGCAGGACGAGAGGCACACATATGCACCTCTCTGGCTCCCACTGTGTGTGTGTGTGTGCGTGTGTGTGTGAGTGCGGCGCGGCTTTGCGTTAGTGGAAAAAATAATTCTAACAGCAACTCAAACAAACAAGTAGGCAAACAAACAGGCAAACAAACCAACAGCCAACATAAAAAGCGGCGCAAAGTACAAAAAAAAAAAAAACAAGTAGGAAGAGAAAGGAAATAGTAGTAGAGGCGAAAGGCGGCTGCCACTCCCCCTACGCCCCTCACACACACACACACACACACACATTCGCACAACATTTGATGTTTGTGCTGGGCAAACTTTGGCACGAAAACTTGGTTCAAAAGACACCTGAGCGTGTTTTCCAACTGTTTCGCCTCCGCTCTCTCGCCATCCCGTTCCACTCAATCGATTCCCCTTCCTCCCTAAAGATCGATCACGTGTTTGAAAAGCGCTGACAGACGAGACTGTGGCAGCAGAGGAAGGCGAGCAAGCTGGAGCTGGCGATGCGAGGTCCATGTGCTTGCATTCATTCCATTCAAATATATTTTCAGCAATTTTTTCTTGTCATTTCATACGCGGCCCTTGATTTCTCTTTCTCCTCTGTGCCTGCCAGAGTGTGTGTGTGTTTGTATTTTCTCTCATTCAATCATTTCATGGACAACATGTTAGCCTAGACATCCCTGCCACCTGAGCTGCCTTCGACTCAACGCAGAGACAACAACAAAAACAACAACATCAGCAACAGACTTGGGTGCTCGATTTGATTAGCAAAAAGTAGCAGAAGGAATTTAATATGAGTGACGGCGACGAGTGGGTTTTGGTTACGGCGTGGGTGGATTCCTTGGATTCCTTGGTTGGTTATAACCATCTTGTCACATGTACGAGGTGTGCACAAGAATGTGACGCGTATTTCGTAGTTTCGCCCGAATGAAAAGTAGGTAGGTTAAATTTATAACCTGCTGTCACAAGGTTTAACATGTGCTTCGGTATGAAAGGTCTGGCATCACATGCGAATAGAGCAGGGATTGTTAAGAATAGCGAGACAAAAAAGTGACAGAGTATTGATGTGTGACGCAAACCAGCTCCTCTGATCTACAGCGACTGAAAAGCTGTTTGCTATCTTGGCACAAGCCGGAAGCCCTGTATTCCGCTGTGCCTTTGGTTTTGATTTCCCCAAATCGTTATGCTGGTCCTTGACGATCTAACTATTATTTGATGCCTCGAGGCCAATTCGGACGACAATTTGAAACAATCGGGAGGTTGTATTTAGAGCATGGCAGCAAAACCGGTCCTGAACTGAACCCCAGAAAACCGGTTCGGTTCGGGATTTTCGGATTCCTCGAACCGGACTATCAACCGAACCTTTCAAATATTTGAGCCCCCGAACCTGAACCCGCACAGAACCCCCGGTATACAAAAAAAAGGTTCGGTTCAAACAATCATTCAAGTCAAATTGACTTAATAAAGAAATTCTCAAGATCTTTTCGAATTTTCTTAATATTATGACCAAAAAAACTATTGTTTAGTACAGAATCACTTGAGTTGATAATTAAAAACAAGAAAGAAAGGCGGTCAAGCCCGACTATAACATACTCTGTACCCTTACCCTAACATTTACGAACGAGTCAAACGCTTTGTGCGCTATTATACGCTCATCTCTAAGTTTCTCTCTCTCTCTCTCACTAAGATTGCCTGTGTTGAACGGAATGTTGCGGTTATGGGTGGGGGGTGTTGGTTGTTAACTGGCCGTTTTTTGCGCATAACTTGAGAACCGTTCGGATGAACTTCGGCAAACGAAGTTAGCATTGCTTTCCCGTTTGCTCATAACTTGTGTATCGTTCATCCAACCTTAATCCTTCCTTCAGCAAATCGATCAATAATTTTGATTACTAGAAATCTTTAGAAGGCACGAACAATCTATCATGAAAACTGTGGGAGATATGGCGTTTTTTTCAAATTGCGGGAAAAATTGAAAATAAACTTGATCTGCCTGCAAGTATAAGAAATTTATGTTCCATACATGTCAAACCTCTATCTCTTACCATCTTTGAGATCTCTTCGTTCATTCGGACCTACGGACAGACGGACATGGATATATCGAATTGGCTGTTGATGCTGATCAAGAATATATATACTTTATAGGGTCGGAGATGATTCCTTCTGGATGTTACATACTTTTGCACAAATTTAATATACTCTGTGTACCTTTGGTTTAAAGTATAATGATTTAAGGAAATCCAATCCATATTCCCATTTCTAGAAGAATGAAAAACACAATTATAGTCGGAAAAGGGGAAAGCAAATGTAATTTATCACCTAGCATTGGGAAGATCATTTTAACAAGAATCTCCGTGATGAGTCTTTTTTAAGCTCTTTTGAAGATAAACGAGATTGAATTCATGTCCGATTTAAAGAAGACTCGGAAATGACTCATGGATATGATCAAAATTTATTGATTTATTGAAATACGACTAGAAATAAACTCGCAAATGATTGGAAATATGACTAGAAATTGAGTGAAAACTGATCAGAAAAACCGGGCTATAAACGACTCTTCAAGAAGAGTCTCTGCTTGGGTACCTGAAAAGTATTATTTATAACTATTTTAGTCAGACTGAGGACTAAAAAAGGACTCGAATGTGATCAGAAATTTCATAAAGTGCTGGCTTGGCATTTGTAATATGAATTAAGGCCACGCTGTCCAATTTCATTCTGAGAACGCGGCCACTTTGCTAAGAATGAATTTAGACCGCGCGGTCTAATCTCGTGTCTCCGAGCAAATTCATTTTTAAAAATGAATTGGCCGCGCGGTGACTAATTGAAATCAGACCGTTTGGTCTTGGTTCATGTATCTCAGAATGAAATTGGACAGCGTGGCCTTAATTCATATTACAAATGCCAAGCCAGCACTTTATGAAATTTCTGATCACATTCGAGTCCTTTTTTAGTCCTCAGTCTGACTAAAATAGTTATAAATAATACTTTTCAGGTACCCAAGCAGAGACTCTTCTTGAAGAGTCGTTTATAGCCCGGTTTTTCTGATCAGTTTTCACTCAATTTCTAGTCATATTTCCAATCATTTGCGAGTTTATTTCTAGTCGTATTTCAATAAATCAATAAATTTTGATCATATCCATGAGTCATTTCCGAGTCTTCTTTAAATCGGACATGAATTCAATCTCGTTTATCTTCAAAAGAGCTTAAAAAAGACTCATCACGGAGATTCTTGTTAAAATGATCTTCCCAATGCTAGGTGATAAATTACATTTGCTTTCCCCTTTTCCGACTATAATTGTGTTTTTCATTCTTCTAGAAATGGGAATATGGATTGGATTTCCTTAAATCATTATACTTTAAACCAAAGGTACACAGAGTATATTAAATTTGTGCAAAAGTATGTAACATCCAGAAGGAATCATCTCCGACCCTATAAAGTATATATATTCTTGATCAGCATCAACAGCCAATTCGATATATCCATGTCCGTCTGTCCGTAGGTCCGAATGAACGAAGAGATCTCAAAGATGGTAAGAGATAGAGGTTTGACATGTATGGAACATAAATTTCTTATACTTGCAGGCAGATCAAGTTTATTTTCAATTTTTCCCGCAATTTGAAAAAAACGCCATATCTCCCACAGTTTTCATGATAGATTGTTCGTGCCTTCTAAAGATTTCTAGTAATCAAAATTATTGATCGATTTGCTGAAGGAAGGATTAAGGTTGGATGAACGATACACAAGTTATGAGCAAACGGGAAAGCAATGCTAACTTCGTTTGCCGAAGTTCATCCGAACGGTTCTCAAGTTATGCGCAAAAAACGGCCAGTTAACAACCAACACCCCCCACCCATAACCGCAACATTCCGTTCAACACAGGCAATCTTAGTGAGAGAGAGAGAGAGAAACTTAGAGATGAGCGTATAATAGCGCACAAAGCGTTTGACTCGTTCGTAAATGTTAGGGTAAGGGTACAGAGTATGTTATAGTCGGGCTTGACCGCCTTTCTTTCTTGTTTTTAATTATCAACTCAAGTGATTCTGTACTAAACAATAGTTTTTTTGGTCATAATATTAAGAAAATTCGAAAAGATCTTGAGAATTTCTTTATTAAGTCAATTTGACTTGAATGATTGTTTGAACCGAACCTTTTTTTTGTATACCGGGGGTTCTGTGCGGGTTCAGGTTCGGGGGCTCAAATATTTGAAAGGTTCGGTTGATAGTCCGGTTCGAGGAATCCGAAAATCCCGAACCGAACCGGTTTTCTGGGGTTCAGTTCAGGACCGGTTTTGCTGCCATGCTCTAAATACAACCTCCCGATTGTTTCAAATTGTCGTCCGAATTGGCCTCGAGGCATCAAATAATAGTTAGATCGTCAAGGACCAGCATAACGATTTGGGGAAATCAAAACCAAAGGCACAGCGGAATACAGGGCTTCCGGCTTGTGCCAAGATAGCAAACAGCTTTTCAGTCGCTGTAGATCAGAGGAGCTGGTTTGCGTCACACATCAATACTCTGTCACTTTTTTGTCTCGCTATTCTTAACAATCCCTGCTCTATTCGCATGTGATGCCAGACCTTTCATACCGAAGCACATGTTAAACCTTGTGACAGCAGGTTATAAATTTAACCTACCTACTTTTCATTCGGGCGAAACTACGAAATACGCGTCACATTCTTGTGCACACCTCGTACATGTGACAAGATGGTTATAACCAACCAAGGAATCCAAGGAATCCACCCACGCCGTAACCAAAACCCACTCGTCGCCGTCACTCATATTAAATTCCTTCTGCTACTTTTTGCTAATCAAATCGAGCACCCAAGTCTGTTGCTGATGTTGTTGTTTTTGTTGTTGTCTCTGCGTTGAGTCGAAGGCAGCTCAGGTGGCAGGGATGTCTAGGCTAACATGTTGTCCATGAAATGATTGAATGAGAGAAAATACAAACACACACACACTCTGGCAGGCACAGAGGAGAAAGAGAAATCAAGGGCCGCGTATGAAATGACAAGAAAAAATTGCTGAAAATATATTTGAATGGAATGAATGCAAGCACATGGACCTCGCATCGCCAGCTCCAGCTTGCTCGCCTTCCTCTGCTGCCACAGTCTCGTCTGTCAGCGCTTTTCAAACACGTGATCGATCTTTAGGGAGGAAGGGGAATCGATTGAGTGGAACGGGATGGCGAGAGAGCGGAGGCGAAACAGTTGGAAAACACGCTCAGGTGTCTTTTGAACCAAGTTTTCGTGCCAAAGTTTGCCCAGCACAAACATCAAATGTTGTGCGAATGTGTGTGTGTGTGTGTGTGTGTGAGGGGCGTAGGGGGAGTGGCAGCCGCCTTTCGCCTCTACTACTATTTCCTTTCTCTTCCTACTTGTTTTTTTTTTTTTTTGTACTTTGCGCCGCTTTTTATGTTGGCTGTTGGTTTGTTTGCCTGTTTGTTTGCCTACTTGTTTGTTTGAGTTGCTGTTAGAATTATTTTTTCCACTAACGCAAAGCCGCGCCGCACTCACACACACACGCACACACACACACACAGTGGGAGCCAGAGAGGTGCATATGTGTGCCTCTCGTCCTGCGAGCATGTCCTTGTTTGCAAATACATATGAAAAACAAACAAGCATAGATTTAATGCAGCCTCGTTGTCTTTTTCTTTCCATTTTTTGGGCACAGCCATCCTCATCCTCGTTCGTTGTCATCTTGAGCTGGTCCCGGAGTTACATACCCGTACGTACGTTCACTTGTGTCCTGTTATTTATTAGACCCGAGAGGACATTGTAATGAAATTATGCCAGAGACCAGAGACTTGGTTTCTAGGTCAAATCTATATATTGTCCAAGTTGTCACAACACTCGTAACTTACCCAACTGTTAAATTGAACTTTACAACTCTGTGGCACCTCCATGGTCACTTTTTGCGTTACTTTATTGTTCATGTCTGGTGTGAGAAAACATTTCCTTCCTGTTCACCATTTTGCAATGATGTTGGTAAGATGGGCGAAGGATCAAAGAACGGGGGACAACACGTAAGCTGAATTGCAATTGACTGCATCCGGACACGGATGAGGAAGCTAAAGAAACCGTGACTTACGAATCAAAAAATGCGAATCGTGGTCGAACGTATGCTGAAGAGCGAGATGGGCGGAGAGTCTTAACTGAAAATACACGATCAATAAATCGGCTATTAAGTCAAACACCGCTTGAAAGAAGAAACGGTGAAAGGAACATCAGCCAGCAAAGGAACAGGTACGAAGATACCAGGGAAGGATCTTCTAAGGTTTCTTCTGTAATGTACAATCACAACCGAAAACTTTCAACCTCTCTTTATGTCGCAAAAGTTCATAAAGGTGTATCCTATGCCGACTGAAGTCTTGAGAATTTTCTTGAATGTACTCCAAAAACAACAGAAATGAGACAACTATGCTATTTTATATCCCAATCTGTATAGGTGTTAATATAATCTGACCAAACAAAGCCTAGTTGATTTTCCTTGTCTTTGGATATGGGCTATCTATTGAAGATGGAGAGTCGAGCGGGATTTTCGGCTGCGGATAGCAGAAACAGCCTGTGGGGGACTCTCGTATGCCACAAGGCCCTTAACACATAAAAAAAATCCCACTTGCCTTTATAGCCAGAAAACCAAAAGTTAGAATTTATTAGAATTTAAGAAAAGGGTGAAATTGAAAACGTATGAGACAGCAACAACTACTCTAACTCATGTTTTATTGTATGCTGACTTGATGTTCTGTCAGCCGTACTCGTTACCCGCCCTACCAATTGATTTTCCGAATGTACGATTTGACCGAAAAATCCCTAAGTCAGATGATTACCTTTCTGTTCGCTTCATAATAATTTGTTTTAAACTTTTATTCATTCAGAACTAATACTATCATTGTTTCCAATATCCATGATTTCATTCAATTTTAATTAAATGTTAAGCAAAAGCATTTATCCTAATAGTAAACAAAAAAATTTTAATTCCAAAAAAAAATATTCGACTACTAAATATTTCTTAATTCTATTATGTTTGTATATGGTTGGCAATCCTTTTTTTTTTATGTTTTCTTGCATGCATATTGTGTATTATTGTGTAATGTATTGTATTTTGTAGTAGTAGTAGTATAATTTATGTTTTTAGTTTGACAATGGCATTTTGCCGTCAGTCATATTTACAAAATATTGAAAGTTACTTATTAAGAGTAGTTTATATATGTAATTTAATCTTTTTTGAAAATGCTTATTAATTGCAATTATGTATTTGCAATACCCTTCAGTTATTTTAAAATATTTCTAGCATGATTTGATTCCTGTATTTTAATGCTTCATGTATATATCCTGCGAGCGTGTTCCAGTTTCGCCCGTTCAAAATGTCTTGATTTGGGATTGGGATAGGGTGGACTTTTGCCAGTAAAGGATTCTCAATTCTCTTAGAATTGGGCATTCGGCCACAAAATGGAAAGTATCCTCCTTTGCATCCTATTGCAAAGCGAGCATTCGTTTTCAATTGAGATATTGGATCTGTTGGTTCTGCAATTCAGCGCAAGAAGATCACATCGAGCTCTGAAAATTTGTAATATTGAATTCACGTGGTAGCGTTCAATAATTTCCTTCACCCAACGAGAAGCTTAGAAGCTTGCACATCCGCCTGTTTGAGCTTTGTTGGGCCTCTGCGATAAATTTTTCATTTGAATTCGCTGCAATACGCTCTAAAATCGACTCGTGCGAATTCTTCCAAGAAAAGTGATTGCTCAAGTCTGGGATCACATTATATTCTGCTGCCATTAAACGCCATTTTTGAAAACATGGCCCTTCCCTTGAGAGCAATTCTTTTGTTATTTTGTGTACCAATCTTGTTTCCGGCTTGTCCATCACTTTTCTCATGTATTGGAAATGCATGCCTAGAGTATAGCAGTAAAGTTCTGGAAGCCCAGT